>CATIWC010001953.1:0-42254 GCA_948472305.1 Vicia faba
CTTTGAATCCACCCAACTCTATTTTTCTCAATTATTTACAGTTTGGATTGGGTCGCAGGTCCTTCTCCAGCCTTACTAATAGCAGCTTATGTTGACAATGCAATGTTGATAATAGTAAAATATTGGTTTTTCCAGCTAGTCTAGTATCTAATAATTTTGGGTTTTGATTTTCTTTTATTAATAGTATTAAACAACTACCTATGAGAGAATACAATCTAATCTAGTATTTGAAATGTTTGGTACCTGAAAGAAAAACATATTAAAATGTAAAATATGATATTTTGAGCATATCTACTAAAGTACTATTTTCTGCCTTTGATAGACCCTGACATACCTCTCATATCAACTTTATATATAAAAGTAATTTGTTATGATTATAAGAAATCTATAATTTAGATATGACAATACTTTAATTTATACATTAATTTATTGCTTATTTATAAGAGGATGTTTTATGCTTGTGTTGATGTGTCAACCTTGGAACTTTAAGGTCAAAAGCTTTAGATAATCTTTGGAAATCTAAAGTTCTTAATAAATTTCTTATTTTTGGTTGGCGGCTAATTCTTAACAAATTTTTCACGAAGGTTGAGTTGGCTGGGCGCGATATTATTGAGGGTCATTTGGAAGCGGTTTGCCGTTTTTATTTTATGGTAGAAGAGGATGGTGGCTTATGTTTGGTTCTTTCTCTTTTTCCTCATTTTTTTATCCAAGTTTTGTTCTTGGATTGGTCTGGGCGATTCATCCCTTTTGAGAACCTTGTTGAAAAAACTTCAAGATCTTAACTCGTATATTTCTTTTTAATTCTTTGGTCTTATTTTTTGTTGATTCATTTGGTGTTGTAGGAATGCCATCCTTTTTAAAAGGAGTATCATTATCAACATGTATGTTATGAGTTTCTTTAAGTTTATCTCTTAGAATTGGTTTAATGTTTTTTTATAGAAATGGAAGAATCATTTCTTGGTTGGATTGGTGCAACAATCTTAGAAATTGTTGGGAGTAGTGGGTTGCCTTTGTTGATTTGGGTGGTTTTAGCTTTGTTGGTAAATGTTTTTGTTTTTGTTTGCCTTATCTTTTAGTTCTCTTGGTTGTAAAAGAGTGAGCACATCTTGTGTCTCTTTTTAATTACAAGATATCGTAAAAAAAAACTATGGTGACAAAGTCACATTTCCGTATAATAATATATTTTAAAATATCATATTTTGCTAATTTAATTATATTTTACTTGTTGTGCTACAGTATGTTTAATATTGGTTACTCTGGATTGTTTGTAGTTGATGACACTCCAAAGATGTTATGTGGCCTGTCTTGATTCCATATACCGATTTTTAAACGCACCCGTGTCATTCATTATATATTCTTGCATGTTTACCCAATTTGGCTAATTTGTATTATTGTCATAGCTTTCCCAAACATTGAAAATATATATGTGACATTTATTGTGAACCTTTATGTTAAAATAGTATATATCTTTCGACAATCGATCCGAAATATTGAATAACATTCTATGAATTTGCAGCGTTTCCCGGCCTAGTTCGACGTACGACGCTCATTCTCCGCGTTTCTTAGAGTTCGAAACATCTGAGAGGTAACTTTCTTCCTCAAATTACTGGTATATATTGTGATGAATTTGTCTTAAATTGTCTTTCGTATGTTGCATTTTCTTGATACGGATTCATTCCGTGTATACTTTGCGTTTTGACAGAAACGCAGTATACTACTGTTTTATGCACTAATTAGTTGATATGGATAAGACATGGATGTATTCCAATCGATTTTCGAAAGACTACGAGAATGGTGTTTCCGAGTTTGTTAAGTTTGTTGTTGTGCACGCCAAAGACCCCAGTCGTATGACATGTCCCTGTTTGTATTGCTGTTATGGGAACTGGGTTGACGCAGTTCAGTTGGCATCGCATTTAATTCGGTATGGAATTGATAGGAGTTATACATGTTGGAATATGCATGGTGAGAAAAGTAACGGGAATGTTGAATCGGGGTATGCAAGGACCTATGTTTCAAATGATGATTGCACAGATACATACGATTATGATCGAGTCGAAGAAATTGCAGAAGCGCTTGAAGAAGATCTTAACGATTGTCCCAAAATGTTCGAGAGGTTGGTAAGCGATGCAGAGAAACCGTTGTATAATGGTTGTACAAAATTCACAAGATTGTCTGCGGTGTTAAAGTTGTACAACTTAAAAGCCGGCAATGGATGGTCGGATAAAAGTTTCACAGAGTTATTAGCCCTTATGAAAGATATGCTACCAGAGGATAATGTTCTTCCCAATCGAACGTATGAGGCCAAAAAGATGTTGTACTCCATTGGCATGAGCTATGATAAGATACATGCGTGTCCAAAAGATTGCGTTTTGTTTCGAAACGAGTATGCATCGTTAAATGGGTGTCCTAAATGCGGTGCCCCTCGATATAAGAAAAAGTTGTCTCCGGCAAAAGTCTTATGGTATTTTCCTATAATCCCGAGATTTAGACGGATGTATCGTAGTGAAACCGATTCAAGACACTTGACTTGGCATTCAGATGAAAGAATTATTGATGGAAAATTTCGACATCCGGCAGATTCTCCACAGTGGATGAAAATTGATAATGATTATCCTGAATTTGGAAAAGAAGCAAGAAACCTTCGCTTGGCATTGTCTACTGATGGAATGAACCCACACGGTATTCAAAGTATCTCGCATAGCACATGGCCTGTGATTCTTATGATTTATAACCTACCTCCATGGCTATGTATGAAGCGTAAGTACATGATGCTGTCTATGTTAATTTCTGGGCCTAAACAACCAGGAAATGACATAGACGTATACTTGGAACCATTAATCGAAGATTTGAAGATTTTGTGGGAGAACGGTGTGGAGGTTTATGATGGTTATAGGAAAGAAAGTTTCAACTTGAGGGTGATGTTGTTTGGAACAATTAACGATTTTCCAGCATACGGCAATCTATCCGGGTATAGCATTAAAGGTGAAAAAGCGTGTCCTATTTGTGAAGACGGAACCGATACCATGTGATTGAAACTTTGTCAGAAGAATGTCTTTCTCGGTCATCGTAGATTCTTAACTTCTAAACATCAGTATCGTGGATGGAGAAAAGCGTTCAACGGAGATACCGAACAACGTAGAGCTCCGCCTGGTTTGACAGGTGATCAAATTTTTGAAAAGGTGAAAGATGTGAATATTCAGTTTGGCAAGCCTTTTGCACATAAAGTTGTCACAGGTGGGTGGAAGAAGAGGTCGATTTTTTTTGAATTGCCATATTGGAAATCTTTGTACGTAAGACATTTTCTTGATGTGATGCATATTGAAAAAAATGTATTTGACAGTGTTATTGGTACGTTACTCAATATAAAAGGGAAGTCTAAGGATGGCCTTAAATCAAGGGAGGACATGGTAGACATGGGAATAAGAACTGAACTGGGACCCGTGAAGAAAGGAAGACGGACATACCTACCACCTGCTGTTTACACTCTATCTAGAAAGGAGAAAAAAATATTGTGTAAGTTTCTGAGTGAAGTTAAAGTTCCAGAAGGCTACTCATCAGATATTAGAAGACTTGTGTCTATGAAAGACCTCAAGTTAAAGAGTTTAAAGACGCATGATTGCCATGTTATAATGGAACATTTTCTACCGATAGGTATACGTTCTATTCTTCCAGAAAAGGTAAGAAGCGCAATAACTAAATTGTGTTTTTTCTTCAAGTCAATTTGCAGTAAGGTGATCGATCCTGAGATCTTGCCAACATTGCAAAAATAAATAGTTGTTACTTTGTGTGAGCTTGAAATGTATTTTCCTCCCTCGTTTTTTGACATAATGGTTCATCTTGTCGTTCATCTTGTGAAAGAGACACAATTGTGCGGACCAGCTTATATGAGATGGATGTACCCTGCTGAACGTTATATGAAAATATTAAAAGGGTATGTGAAAAATCGGAGTCGACCAGAGGGTTGTATTGTCGAAAGATACATTGTTGAAGAAGCGGTTGAGTTTTGTAATGAATATTTGTCAAATGTTCAGTCAATTGGACTCCCCAAATCTCATGTTGTTGAAAAAAAAGAAGGTAAGAAGCTAATTGGAAATAAAGTTGTGACAGTATCAAGGGTCGAACGGGATCAAGTGCATTTGTATGTTCTGCACAATGAGATTGAGGTTGAGCCGTATGTCGAAATACACAAGGGTGTTCTTCGAGGTTTAAATTCGAATAGAAATGAGAATTGGATTGTACGAGAGCACAATCGAAGTTTCATACCATGGTTTAAGGAACATATTTATTCAAAGTATCGTTCAGATCCCGCCTCAGTGACAGAAAGGTTGAGATGTTTAGCATATGGTCCAAGTTTGGTTGCGTTTTCTTATAGCGCATACGCAATTAATGGATACACATTTTATACCAAAGAACAAGATGATAAAAGTACTGTGCAAAATAGTGGTGTCACCTTGGTAGCTGAAGCAATGCACATATCTAGTGTGAAGGACTTAAACCCGAAATTTGCAAATTTGTCGTATTTTGGGGTTATCGAGCGCATTTGGGTCTTTGATTACGAGAAATTTCAGATTCCTATATTCGGTTGCAAGTGGGTTGAAAATAATAATGGTATATGGATGGATAAGTCAGGATTTTTGCAAGTGGATCTTAACAGGGCGGGGTACAAAGATGAGCCTTTCATTCTAGCCTCTCAAGCTAAACAAGTGTTCTATGTCACTGATCCGACAAGTACGAAATGGTCTATAGTGCTTTTCTCTAACAAAGTAATTGATGAAAAGATTGGAGACCAAGGCCATACTGGTGTTGACATTGAATCTTTTACCAGAAATGATCAAAATGAGAATGAATCATGCATTAGAAATGATCATAATGAGGGTATTTGGATCAATCCAACCGTCCGCGTTGTTAAGAGACGAGTAGAACATATTCCTACCAAGAAAAGAAAGAGATGTTAGTGAAAAAGGTAATAGTATATATAATTATAGACAATGTCATTCAATAAAATATATATATATATATGCCATTTCATTTTTTTCATTATAGTATAATATATATAGCCTATATCATTTCATTTTTTTCATTATAGTATAATATATATATCCTATATCATCCAGTAAAATTTAAATATACGTCATTTCATTTTTTTGCTTTATGGAATTTTATACATGTCATTTAATTTAATCTAATTTTTCTTTATTACAGGTCAAATGGCTAGTAACCAAGATAATTCAGAAAATGTTCCACAAGGAGATGTACCACAAGATAATGTTCCACAAGACACTTCAGATAAGGACATCACACGAGGCATAACTATCATGCGGGGAATCATCCGTGATAGAGATAGAGGTATTAAGTATAATGTAGATTGGAATAATGATGACCAACTAATTGGGCCTAATTCTGCAAAGCTGACAAGCTACATCGGTACGCTTGTTTGTATGCACATTCCGATCACCACTCCTAGCTGGAAAAAAGGAGAGTTGGATGCTAAAGAAAGAATTTGGACCGAGATAAAGGTATCATATATGGTTGTTGTTATTTGCTTTATTTTGACGAAAATATTGTTTTTAAATTACATATACTAACACCCTCTATGCGTATGTTTTTTTATAGAGGTCTTTTAACATTGAAGATGCCCGCAAAAAGTATATAATGGGCTTGGCCGGAAAAAGACATAGAGGGTGGAGAAATTTTTTGACAAATAAGTTTCTTAAAGACGATGAAGGAAATTTTGTTGAAGAGGATCCTGAACGACCAAAAAAATATGAGTGCTTCATTACACCCGAAGAATGGGTTGCTTTCGTGGGCCAAAGAAGAGACGAGAATTTCAAGAAAGTGAGTGTTGTAAATCGGGATAGAGCGTCAAAACCCGCATATCCATATAAAAAAGGTCGTTTGGGATATGCACGCTTACAGGAAAAAATTGTAAGTAAATCTCAATTCTACGATCTTATTAATTATCTCAATGTGTATTATTAATTTGTAACAATGTGTATTGATGATTTTATTATTTGTAACAATGCGTAGTTGGAGGAGACGCAGAGTGATGAAACATCACTACCTGCACATGTGCTGTGGAAGGAAGCTCGTGTTGGCAGAGATCAAGTTGTTAACCCCGATCTGCAACATATTTATGATGAGTGTGTAAGTATAGCATTATGTCTTTAATTAATATATAATTAACGTTGTGTCTTTAATTATCGATAATTAAATGAATTACAGGAGACTATATCACAATCGGTATCCACGGGTGATGACTCGAATATCAGGAGCGTACTCAGTCGAGCACTATGTGTTGCTGAGTATCCGGGACAAGTGAGGGGTAAAGGCCATGGTGTGACTCCTACCTCTCTGTATAACAATCCAAGAAAAAGAAATCCTAGCAATGCAGAAGTGATGCAAACATTGCAGGATTTACAAGCACAAGTCCGTGAACTGCAGAGGGACAAAGAGAGATATATGGCAGAAAGGAGCAGTTCACAGTTGAAAGAAACTAGTGACAAGGCTAGTATCAACCGTCAACAAAATTTTCCCGAGGTAATTAAGATGATAATCCATTATATTTAGAGAAAGTATAATTATAACGGTTATTATTGTCAACATTAAAGGAAGTCTAACGGTTATTATTGGTTTAGGGCATTTCATGTTGCCAGCTGTATCTAGCGTCTCCGACTTATCGGGTAGTTGGCAAGGGAAAAGTGCACAACACCTCGGGAGATTTAATTCACCATAGACCGCTCCCGGATGGCCACATGAAGGTATCGGTTGATGTTGTTTTAGATATGAATGCATTGCTACCGGTACCTGACATTGTTGCGGAGACCACGTTGCTGTGAGATGCAGTAGGATCTTTTGTGGCATGGCCATCAGACCTCATCTGCATAGATGATCAGGTATGTTGAAAACCATTATGAATCTTTAAGTATTCAACTGACAGTTCTGACCTGAATTTTATACATGGTAATTTTAGACTCCTACAAAACCCGCATCTAAGGATAAAGGGATTTTGCAGCGCGGCGAGTCTATTGCATCGCAAAGACAGGTACTTTTAAAGTGTTTCATTTATGATCGGAATAAAAAACTGCATAACTTTGTATCTTACATAATTCTATATGATTTTTAAGGTACCTTCTCAAGATCAGTCACAGCAGGTGAGCCAGAAAGTTAGTAGGGTTCCACCTAAGAAGAAGGTTCTTGTCCGTAAATTTATGCCTAGGTATCGACAGTGTCTGGAGACACTAGTTGGCACATCAGATTTGATGAATGATGGAATTCGTCAAATCGATGTGGATGAAATTGTCTTTGGTTTTCCATGTACCGAAACAATTGGATTAGAGGACATGGAACAAATCTTTCATCATCGAGAGTTAGGCATCAGTGTGATGCACTCGTACATCTGGTAACCCGATCAATATATTATTTAATTGGTTGAACATTTTTTTAAACATTTAATTGAAATAGTCTAATATTAATTATGTTTTTATTTAAGGATGTTATTTGACAAATTGATGCGCAGGAATCAATTGTCAAATAGATTCCATTTCGTGTCTTCCTCCCGTGTCAGCGGAGCAACAATTTCTAGGGAACCTGATTCAGTAAGAGAACACTTGGTCGAAAGATTCAGGACAACTGCCAGTACAGAGAGCTTGTATCTTTTGCCTTATAATACAGGGTTAGATTTTCATTCTAAGCTTCTTTTAATATTTGTATTTTTTACATTAAAATTCGCTTCTAAATTGTTGCTTTAATTTATAGATGTCACTGGTTGTTGCTTGCAATCAATCCCATAAAAGAAGTGGTCTATTACCTGAATTCGGTTGACGGTGATTGGACAAATTATCCGGAAATGAAGCTAGTGATTGATACGTAAGTGACATTATTCTAAATATTCGTTTGTGTTTATATATTTAATTATTTCAATGTCATTGTTCTAAATAAATATTTTAATTTTGTCATCAGTTCAATACAAGTATTCCGATGTCAAAGGGGAGCACGAGTACCACGGTCTAAATCAAACAACATTAATTGGATCAAAGTATAGGTATATAAATTTCAACAATTTTGCTTATAATATTTATGCTACTTGATAAATCAATAGATGTGTATAATCTTATTTGTTTTTCTATGTAGTGCCCTCAACAACAAAACGGCATAGATTGCGGATACTTCGTTTTGATGTTTATCAAAGAAATCATTCAAATGAATGAAATCGAGATTCCAATCACGGTATGGATTTATACTTTGTTTTATTACTTATCGGATTTTGCATATAATTTATTACATTAAACTAAATCATGCATATATTTTGTTTTGTAATGTAGTATTTTGATCAATACAATTGTCCATATTACTCGCCACGTCAATTGGAAGAACTCAAAGAGGAGTTGCGCCAATATTTTATTGAGCTAAGAATCTTATAATAAGGTACGAATACATTGTTGTGTGAAAATTGGTTAATTATGAATATATTGTTTTGTGTATACAACACTGATCGTGTTATTATGTTCATATTGCAGGATCAGGACTTTGGATATATATGTAGATTAGGATTGATTTACTTAGTGTTATATAGTTGATTTCTTAGGGTGTATTTTGTTACGTTTAAAAACATGTTAATATTGAATTACCATGGTGTATATATATTTTGGATATGAATTGATTATAATGGTATTTGTATATATATATATATATATATATATATATATATATATATATATATATATATATATATATATATATATATATATATATATATATATATATATATATATATATATATATATATATATATATATATATATATAATATTTGGTATTTGAATTACATTTGGTATTTGGATTAAAACTAATATATATTGGTATTTCTAGATTAGATTGTAAAATACCGGTTTAAGAATTACAGGTTTGCTGCAAAAAAAATGGAGGTTTAGAAATTTTTTAAATTTTAGATTTTTCAGTAGAAAACCTATGAAAGCGCTTTTAAAAAAAAGCGCTCTCGTAGGCCTACCTATGAAAGCGCTTTTTGATTAAAAGCGCTTTCATAGGTAGGCCTACGAGAGCGCTTTTTTCTGAACAAAAAGCGCTCTTATAGGCCTACTTTATACGCATTCTGAATACACCTATGAAAGCGCTTTTTCAGAAAAAAGCGTTCTCGTAGGCCTACCTATGAAAGCGCTTTCATAGGTAGGCCTACGAGAGCGCTTTTTTCTGAACAAAAAGCGCTGCTAAAACCTTTAGCAGCGCCACCTACGAGAGCGCTTTTAAGCGCTTTTAAAGCCCAAAAAAGCGCTTTCGTAGGTTATTTCTGGCATAGTGATTTCAGAATGCATCAGAACCACATCTTGTCAAAGTTCCCTCAAAATAAGTTGCGACGTGTTTAACACGTCACAACATTTTTTTTTATTATTAAAACTTCTCTCTTCAAAACGCCTGCAGCTTTAACATTATTTTTTTCAAATTTTTATGTTGTGACGTGTTTTCCACGTCGCAACTTTTATATATAAAAAAAAACCAGACTGACGCAGTCTATACATTACTTTTATTATTTAATTTATAAAATATTGTAGTGACGTGATTATCACGTCGCAACTGCTAAAATTTAGTGACATGATAATCACGTCACTAAATTACTTCGCTGGAGAGGATATTTCTTGTAGTGTTGCACGCAATAAGTCGATCCAAGTTTTTGAATCAAACCAACATAAGCCTTACGAAACCTAAGCAACTATGAATCAATCAAATTAAAATAAATGTGTGGAATAGATGGAATAAAGAACTTTTGAAAGATGGTCTCTTTAGGGCTCACAGCCTTAGCAAAAGTCTTGTTTTGATTTGTGCAGGGCTGGCCCAAGGGCCAAGCAACCAAGGCCTAAAAAAATTTCTATTTAGTTATAAAAATATATAACGACACATTAGTTAGATATATTATTATAGTTGAGTTGGTCAAATGTAGGTCTCTTTTTCTTTTAGTCTTGACTTCCACTCTTAACAACCACAAAATTACTATTTTACAATACATTTTAAAGACTACATTTTAGTCTTGAGTTTCGCTCTTAGCAACCACAAAATTACTATTTTAAAATACATTTTAAAGACCTCGTTTTAAAATTTATTTTAGGTCTTAAAACAGATTAGATCGGCTCTGAATTTGTAAAACATTGTGATTTATGAACTCTCTTAGAGCTCTTTGGCTCTTGAACAAAGACCTTTTTCCTATCACATCTTGATCAGAGTTCTTTTTGGACGTGAAGAAGTTTATAAGAATCAAATTTCTAAAACCCGGAGACTTTTGGATGTAGTTTTCGCCCACCGTTATAGATGTTGTCTAATTTATTGGCTAAGAAATCAACATCTTTTACCTCAAAGAAGCGAACAAACCCATATCACATTCCTCTTTTATCACGTTTAACTGGAATAACCACTTCGTCAATTTCACCAAAAACATTGAAACTCTTGATACATTACTGTGTCCTGGTGACTATTTTAAAAATAGAAGAGAGTTAGTTTATTGACTCAATATCCTCTTATTAAATGTTGATATTCTCTTGTTAAATTTCTCTGTTGCAATCCTATGCGAATTAGTCTTTGAAATTCGTAGAAAAGAAAATTTAGTTAAATTATAGAATACGACCGAGTGATTGTGTGAGCGTAAGTGACCATGTCAAACGAAATCATTAAACTGCACGCGGTGGAAGGAAAGCTGAATCGTTAATTGGTGTTAAAGAAAGTACACATGTTATTACTATTAAGGAAGAAAAAAAACACATGTTATTAGGTGTTGAAAGAAAAAGAAAAAGAATTATCAAAGTGATCAGGAGTTAACCTAGTCACAAAACGCGGCACATTTTGAATTGAACTAATTAACGTTGATATTGTAAGAATGCAAATTCATCACTTTTCGAATTTAGTGATGTTTTTAATTCATGTTTGAATGAGTGAATGTATTTTTTTTTTAAATAAAAAGAGAATTAAATAATAGACTGAACAATATTTCATTTGAAAAATAAAATAAAAAATTATAATTAAGAAGTTCAGATACAATTAAAAAAATGTTTAATAAACTATTATTTTCTCACAAATTATTACTTTATTTTATTAATTTTTAATAATTTTATAAGCTAATTCAAATAAGTAGTAACTTATTATATTTTCTCTCAATTTACCCCTGTTATTATAATTTAAGAACATTAAATATTAATTAATATATTATTTAATATTTAAAAACTAATCATTTAATTAAATATATTATTTAATATTTTATAAACTAATCCAGCAATTAATTTTACAAAATAATAAAATTCAATAAATTAACTTGTTTATTATCAACTACCAACTATTAGTTTATAGTTATATGGTATAAAAATTAATTTTTTATATTGGTATCTGACCAGAATGGACCGTCACAGTTTGTTCCGAGCAGAACTTGAGAGTGAGGTGGGGAGGATGGGGTATCTGTAAGTCACTCTGATGTCAAAGTAAGCTTCAGAATGAGCAAGCAAGTATGAGAGTAAAAAATATTCAATACCTGACCCTCTCGAAAGAGAGAGTATTTATAGCCCCCAGCGCTGGGTCAAGGTCTCCTCATTGGGCTGGTCAAGCAGGCCCAAAGTGGAGACTGTAAGGTTCTACGTAAGTAGTAGAGATCCGCACATGGTCCCCCACCTGGATGACTTCCTCCGCAAGATCAGGAGGATATGGATGCGGTCCTCCCGGGGCCACGAAGACTTCGTGATATTCAGAGATGTGGATAGTCAGCCCTACGAGGAGGATGCTCGTGAGGTGCTTCTGCTCGTCGTGAAATTCTCCCCGCCAGACGCGAGGTTGTGTGAGGAGATAAGGCTTCAACGAGGAGGATCAGAAAGTGTCCTCGGGATCATCCTAACCGGTGTGCGAGCTCCCTAAGGCTAACTGGGTTTTTCCCTTGTGTAGTGAGGTCGCTTCCTTACGGAGAGTGGAACATATTCTGCCCGACGTAGATTGGGCCTCACATGGAGTTGGGCCAAGGGCAGGCCCAGTCCAGAACAAGAGCCCCCCCCCCTAAGTCGTTACTTTTGATGAAGGAGCTATGACTTAAATCTAGCCTCTTCTTTTTACGAAGTGTGTTACTCGACGAGAATCTCTCAATGCATGGACGGAGAAAGTCATCGGTATACAGGTTACCCGAGCAGTGTTCCGAATGGACTCGAGATGGCGACATTCGCGACACAGAAAGAAGAAAAGAGGCGGGGTGTGGGCACGTGGCATGACGTTTAGGGTTGTAATGATGGCCTAGGGAGTAGGGGCCATCATTAGCTGAGTGTGTAAGTGTCGAGGAGAAAGGCGGTTGTTGGGATGCCCGACGCGACGTTTCATATTCCACGTCAGCTCTATAAATAGCGCCTCAAGGCCCATTATTCATATTTATATTTTCGCGCTCTTCATTCTCCCTACTTCCAACACCGTGCCATTCTCTGTAACTGCTGACGCCGTCGCACAATCCACCGCGTTTTCCTCATCCACCACCGTCGTTCTTCATCCATTCTCTTCCAAGTAAGTATTTTTATGTGATATTCTTTGTTTAGATTGACTATGAGGCCGTTTTAGTAGTAGGGTTTAGCCACTGGGGGATTTTTCCCGGGGGATTCATGGATTTAGGCGTACTATTCGTGACTGAGCTCGCGATATTTATCTTGTCACTGACATTTAGACAAATTTTCCCTATAATCTTCATATATCCCCGTGAAATTCATGATTTTTGTGCGAGAAATTTATGCAATCCTCGAAGGATTCATGAGTTTGGTCGGCGAATTCATATCTCGCTCGTTGTATTTATCCTGTGTCTTGGGTATTCATGAAAAAGTGTTCGCATGAAAAAGTGTTCGTCGTTATGATCATTGTATGGTCTTATAAGACTGGCATGATTTTCATGGACTGGTCAAGAGCCGTGTATTTTTCCTCTCTGCGCGAATGACTGTCGACTTGGGTTGGGCGTTACTTAGCCTTTTCATCTACGTCATGGAAGGGTGGATTTGGATTTTCCGTCGAATTCAGCGGTTTCCTCTGCTTTAGAGGTAAATGGTCGACACTCCCAAATCATCAGAGCATATTAACACCGAAGAGACCAGTGTAGTCAAGGAGGGCGTCAACTTGGTCGACACAATCGATGATCCTGCTTTGGCTTGGGTCGATGCAGAGCCTCGAGGAATAGCCTCGATATATAGTCACACTAGGAAGCAAGCTTATACTGTCATCGAGTAAGGTGGCGACCAAGAAGGCTTCCAGAGGAACTTCAAAATCATGCGGCCGGTTCCTACTGCTCGCATATGCTCGGAGTTCAACCACGACGCCTTCCCAATGTACGAGGTCGTATTTAGACTTGGGACTTCGACTTCCATTCAATGATTTCCAAATGAGGGTGATCAATCACTTAAACTTAGCACCCATTCAGCTTCATCCCAATGCTATTGCCTTCATCCAGGCATTTGAACTTACTTGCCGGTTCCTGAGGATTGGGGCAACCATTCCCCTGTTCTTCAGGATTTTTCACCTACAACGGCAGTCCTGGGGAGGGAAACACAGTTGGGTCTCCCTCAAAAAGTCAAAGAGGTTGTTCAGGATATACATGGACTCCGTCAGCGACTTTAAAGACATGTGGTATGTCTTACAACCCTCTACTCAAACAGCTTTGGACGCCATGTTCGACCCGACTTTGTTGTGGATGAGGATGGAGAATCGTGCTACGTGCCAAGGGTAATTCGGAGATCAGACGAATCTCAAAGTTTCCCATCCACTGGTGTTTGGGCCACTACAATCATGGTCCCGGGTATTACCATACTTCTGTCGGCTGTATGAGCGCCAAAGACGAAGAGGCCTATAACGTCCTCAATCAGTTTGTCGACGATTTCTTCCCCTCCAGGTGGGTTACGAGGGAAGGACACGACATCCTTGACAAAGACGGTGAGTTGATGTTCGAAGTATGCTCAATCAACACCAAGGCACTTGTCGAGTGTCGATCTTACGGACAGGCCGTGGATCTCTTAGGTTTTTGCTCGCTTGATTTTTCTATATTATTTTCCTTCTTTTGTTTTGTTTTCCTGAGGCTGACCCGAGGATACCGTTGTTTGTTTTTGCAGGCAACATGGTGGAAGGATCCAGTGGGTCATGGAGCCAACCAGCAAGTTGTTGTGTTGGGCAGGAAAATGAGTCATCCCGCATATGAGGTTGCTAACGTGGCCGGAGGGGCGACTGCCCGAGCCTCCCGCCTTGTTTTGTGGAGAAGGACTTCTTTGAGGGCTCCCCTCTAACCGTGTCATACAATGAGTCCGACATTATAAGGCGCCTCAACGACGAAGGCCGAAGGAAGCATATGTCTTCCAGTATGGTCGGGGTGATGAAAATGGCGGAAATGGTCGTGGTCCTCGCGGGTGAAGGGGCCAAATCCTCTAGTCGGGTCAAGGAATTGGAGTCAGAGAATGTGACTCTTCAAGAAAAGACATAGAAACTAAAGACCTCCCTTGAACGAAGCGAAGAGAAGTTTCGGGAACAGGATGATGCTCTAGCGGGGGAGAAAGAGAGAGCTGACAAAGCCCTCGAGGAGAAGGACTGCCTCTTGCTCGACAGAGAATTATGTGAGAGAGAGAGGGGAGAGGCTGGAGAGGGAAGTTATTGATTTGAAGGCTGCTATGGCACTCACGGAGGATGAACCTAAGAGTGTAACTGATTTACGCTATCGCGCATATTTTGTTGCCCGAATTTAGATCCTCGAGTCAGACCGCATCGACGCCTTGTCCGACAGTTTCGAAGCTGCCGTGAACCAGCTGTCTGTGCTGAACCCAGGGCTTAACACTGAAGGATCTGGGGTTTTGTCCTAGGTGGTCGATGGTTGGGTTGTTCCTCCTGATTCTCCCGAGGTCAAAGTGGGTACTCCAAGGAGATATTAGTGTTTTTCTTTTGATGACTGTTATTTGTATTTGGGCCTGCATGCCCGTAATTTTTGTAACATTCAGACATCGTCAGTTCTAGTGGTCGACATTTATAAATGCTTTGCTTTGCTTTGATGTCTATGTTTTTGATGATGCTAGCTTATTATTATTTTTGTTTGTCGTTGTTTTTGACTTATTTATTCCATGAATATTCGTATATTCCGTGTGGAGATATGTGTTCGACCTTTGTTTGTGGTCGATATAAGTTTTCCATGAAAGTTCGTGTTTTCCATGTTTAGATGTGTCGAGGACGCAGAGTAGGTATTCGCGAAACGAGCGTAAGATCGCGGTCGGGATCCTAAACTCGTGGCGTGAACTGCCCATCGCGAGTTGGGTGTTCTGCCATGTTGGGTACTTCGACAGCAGATCTCGATTGAGGTGTCCCTGTCAGGCTAAGACGTTGCTCGTCAAATGAACAACCTCTTTCCTTTTGTTTATGTTTGGAGGCCATGTTCGTACCTAGACGCGCCTACATGGTCGAGCTCATCCCTTTGTCGGTTGAAAAGGATTAGTCGACAGCTAACGCCCTTAGCAGGTGAAGGACTTAACTATAATATTGTTTTAGCTTCGCAGCATTTAAGGGTCGAGGTAGTGGTTCTCCGTTTAATTGTTCTAGGTAATACGCTCTAGTGCCCATTGTTAGAACATAATTTGGTTCTATATCCCATAAAGAGTTTTAATGATAACAAACACATGATATAAAGAACAAATATGCTCGCTAATAAAAAGTATATTTACATGCAGGATACTCTGATGTTAAAAAGATGTTCTGATGCAACTGGAAGTTCTTCTAGAACATCACCAGAAGTTTTGATTATGCGAGCACAGAAGTTGAGAGTACCATGAAAGATTCAGACGCATCAAATCGGCATGACACGCTTATATGAAGAAGTTCTGTAACAACTTCTGAATGCACCAGCGCTGCGAAACAGAATCTCTGATACTCTGATGTGCAAAATTTTGATCAAGATGTAAAGAACTCTCAACGGTAATATTCATCCTCTGATGTGAGAAGCTCTGAAGCATTACAATTCCATCAATGCAAGATCACAAGTAACGGCTACAAACAGACAATGATCTCCTAATTTGGAAAGCTCATTAACTCGTGTTATGGAATTACCAAAAGTATCTTCTTATGTCTCTATTGCAAGGCCTATATAAAGCAAACTAGAAGAAGATTTCATAGAAATGAACAACTGCGCTCATAAAGAAAAACTCACGTGAAAAAGTAAACAACGCAACTTTCAATCTTCATCCTCAATGTTCAATATTAAATTGTGTAAAACATCACTGTTAGTGATACTGTTTATTAGAAACATCTTTGTACACTTTTATTCAATTATCTTTTTAGTGAATTTCCTTGAGAAAACCGGGTTGTGGTTTTGGACTCAAGAAGACTTTGTCAGTTGTCAAAGTAGATTTGTAATAAAGTTTGATTAGTGAATTAAGTCCTCGTTGGAGAGAGGCGAAATAACCTTGGCGGGTGGACTGGAGTAGTTTGAGTTTAAACGAACCAGGATAAAAATAAAAGTGTTCTTTACTCCATTGATGTTTTAAAATTCCAATTCAACCCCCCCTTCTTGTGTTTTTCACTTCTTCAATTGGTATCAGAGCACCTGAATCTGGGTGCAAACACTTAACCGTGTCACATAAAGATCCAAGGGGGAAAACACTATGATGGGAACAAGTCAGAACATCAACAGCAACCCTCCAATATTTGACGGTGAAAATTTTTACTACTGGAAGGATATGATCAGAAGTTTCTTCCTAGCCTATGACGCCGACCTCTGGGATGTGGTAACTAATGGATACATACATCCTGTTGATGAAAGCGGTCAGAAGATTGACAGAAAAAGGATGACAGATCATCAAAATAAAGACTTCAGAAATCATCATAAGGCCAGAACGATTCTCTTGAATGCCATCTCATATTCAGAGTATGAGAATATCACGAACAAAGAAACAGCTAAGAACATATTTGATTCTCTGAGAATGACTCATGAAGGAGACATGCAAGTAAAAGAAACCAAAGCCCTTGCACTCATTCAGAAGTATGAAGCCTTCAGAATGGAAGAATACAAAACCATTGAAACAATGTTCTCTAGATTCCAAACTCTGGTGGCAGGGCTAAAGGTGCTGGACAAAGGGTACTCAATTGCAGATCATGTAAAGAAGATCATCAGAAGTTTACAAAAACAATGGATACCAATGGTCACGACTCTCAAACTTGCAAAAGATCTGAACATAATATCTCTAGAAGAACTTGTCAGCTCCCTCATAAGCTATGAGATAGAGTTAGAAGATGAAGAGCCTCATAAGCAATGTAAGTCACTCGCTCTGAAATCTAACAAATATGAAACCAAAATTTTGCAGGCAGAAGAAGAAGCAGAAAAATCTGGAGAATCCTTGTCAGAAGAAGACGAACTGTTCTTTCTATCCAGAAGAATCAATCATCTGTGGAAGCACAGGAAGAAGAATTTCAGAAACTCCAGAAGAACAGGAAATGACTCTGAACAATCCTCTGGATACAGAAAACCAAGTAACAGAATCATTACCTGTTATGAATGCAATAAACAAGGTCACTACAAAAGTGATTGTCCAAGGCTTCAGAAGGAGAAACATAAAAGGAAGTTCGTTAAGGAGAAGAAGAAAAGTCTTATGGAAACATGGGATGACTCTGAATCTTCTGAAGACGGAACAGAACCAGAAGATGAACAAGCCAATATAGCTCAAATGGACAACTTATTAGATGTCTCTGAATCTTTTGAATCATAATCAGGGTCAGAATCAGAGTCAGACACTGAAGAGGTATTTCCTGACTTTACTGTTAATTTTACTAAAGCTGAACTAGGAGAAAGTCTGAGTGAAATTCTGGAAAGGTATCAGCAGCTCAGAGTCAAATTCAAGAACCTGAAAAAGGATCTTGTTTCTGACTCTGAAGAAACTGAGAGTCTGAGATTAGAAAACTATGAGTTAAAAGAAAAGATTTCAAAACTAGAAAATGATTTACAAAACTACCAGAAGGAAATAATCTCAGAGGATCCCAGTAATGCTGATAAGATCATAAAGGAATATGATCAAAGCTTTCAGAAGTTTCTGGCTAAAAACATAGATAGAAGCAAATTGGCTTCAATGATCTATGGATTTAGCAGGAACAGAAGAATAGGTATAGGATACAAAGTCAAAGTATCCCAACCTAAGAAAGTTAAGGATCTGGTTATCAAATGCACTCCTCTCTATTCTCACTTCACCACTGGGCAAACACATGATATAAAACATGCTGGTAAGGAGTTTTATACTAAACCAAAATTCAAACAGAATTTTGGAAACTCTAACAGTCATGGACCCAAAAAGATATGGGTACCAAAAGACAAAATCATCTATGTTGCAGATATTTTTAATAGCAAGGTTGAAACACCAATATTAACACCTAGACTCCGGATGCTCTCTACACATGGAGGAAAGAAAGCATATGTTCCAAAACCTGGAATTTAAAAGATTTGCAGGTTTCAGAGGCAATCAAAAACAGAAGATTACTGGCTATGAAACTATTGGAAACAGGAATGGAAATACAGCATAAGAAGCTCTCTAAAGAATCTCAGATATATCCAGAAGAGGATGTCACACCTTTTCAAGCAACTTCTATCAGAACAAGCCAAACAGAGTCTTTTCAACTTTTTGATTCTCGACAAAAAGGGGGAGAATGAAGAATATTTTGACTCATAATCAGAAGATCTTCAGGGAAGTATTTTATTTTCTCGTTAGCTGAGTACTCTACTGAGGGGGAGCCTTCCTTTTAATTTTTGTTCTTTATATTTCATCAAAATATACTAGTTCTTGTCATCATCAAAAAGGGGGAGATTGTTAGAACATAATTTGGTTCTACATCCCATAAAGAGTTTTGATGATAACAAACACATGATATAAAGAACAAATATGCTCGCTAATAAAAAGTATTTTTACATGCAGGATACTCTGATGTTAAAAAGTTGTTCTGATGCAACTGGAAGTTCTGCCAGAACATCACCAGAAGTTCTGATTATGCGAGCACAGAAGTTGAGAGTACCATGAAATATTCAGACGCATCAAATCTGCATGACACGTTTATATGAAGAAGTTCTGTAACAACTTCTGAATGCACTAGCGCCGCGAAATAGAATCTCTGATACTTTGATGTGCAGAATTCTGATCGAGATGTAAAGAACTCTCAACGGTAATATTCATCCTCAGATGTGAGAAGATCTGAAGCATTACAATTCCATCAATGCAAGATCACAAGTAATGGCTACAAACAGACAATGATCTCCTAATTTGGAAAGCTCATTAACTCGTGTTATGCTTACCAAAAGTATATTCTTATGTCTCTATTGCAAGGCCTATATAAAGCAGACTAGAAGAAGATTTCATAGAAATGAACAACTGCGCTCATAAAGAAAAACTCACGTGAAAAAGTAAACAACGCAACTTTCAATCTTCATCCTCAACGTTCAATATTAAATTGTGTAAAACATCACTGTTAGTGACACTGTTTATTAGAAACATCTTTGTACACTTTTATTCAATTATCTGTTTAGTGAATTTCCTTGAGAAAATTGGGTTGTGGTTTTGGACTCAAGAAGACTTTGACAGTTGTCAAAGTAGATTTGTAATCAAGTTTGATTAGTGAATTAAGTCCTCGTTGGAGAGAGGCGAAATCACCTTGGCGGGTGGGCTGGAGTAGTTTGAGTTTAAACGAACCAGGATTAAAAATAAACGTGTTCTTTACTTTATTGATTTTTTAAGATTCCAATTCACCCCCCCCCCCCCCTTCTTGTGTTTTTCACTTCTTCACCCATAGCTCCCTGGACGCGGTAAGGCCCCTCCCAGTTTACGGCTAGTTTCCCTTCGCGAGAATCCTTCAGGTTTCTCCGCAAGACTAGGATGCCGACCTGAAATTAGCACTTTATGACTTTGTTGTCATGGCATAGGGCTACCTATTATTTTAGCGTGGCCTTGCAAAGAGATGCTCCTGATCGAATCTCTTCGACTAGGTCGATCTCATCTCTGAGGGCCTCGTCATTCATCTCCTCGTCAAGGGGCATTTCCATTCGCCTGGATGGCTCCGTGATTTCTACCGGGATGATGGCTTCGGTGTTGTAGGTTAGTTGGAATGGTGTCTCACCAGTTGTCGAATGTGGTGTTGTTCGATAAGCCCACAGGACGCTGTGTAATTCTTCCACCCATCCTCTTTTGGCTTCACCCAACCTGCATTTGAGTTCACGCAAGATGATCCTATTTGCAGATTTGACTTGCTTGTTGGTCTGGGGGTATTTGAACGAGGTAAAATGTTGCTTGGTTCCGAATTTGGCGACAAAGCTTTGGAAACCTTGATCGGTGAACTGGGTGTCGTTGTCTGTGACGAGAGCTAGTGGTATCCCAAACCAATCGAGCATGTTTCGTTTGTAGAAACGGAGGATGTTGTGTGAAGTGATTTTTACTAGGGCTTCGGCCTCTATCCATTTGGTGAAATAGTCTACGGCCATGATGAGGAATTTGTTTTGGTATGTCCCTTGCACGAATGGTCTGAGGATATCCATTCCCCACCAGGAAAATGGCCACGAGGAGGATAACATATTTAGCTCGTGCGGGGGTATGAGGTGCATGTCAGCGTGTCTCTGGCACTTGTCGCACCTCTTGACATGTTCTTTGGCGTCTTGTTGCATGGTCAGTCAGTAGTACCCTGCTCGCAGCACCTTTCGTGCTAGGGACCTTCCGCCCATGCGCTTGGCGTTGATTCCTTCGTGGATTTCCCGTAGTATCTCGGGGATTACGGATTCTTCAACATATTTCAAGAGAGGGATGGAGAATCCACGGCAATATAGCTTGCGCTCGAGCACCACATATGAGCATGTTCGTCGTCTGGTCACGGCTGCCTCCCTTTGGTTCAGAGGAAGTTCCCCTTTTGTCATAAAGTTGAACACCGGGGTCATCCAGCATGAGCTATCCCCGATGGCATTCACTTCGAGTAGCATCGTGGATCTTTCAATGCTCGGGCGAGAGAGGGACTCTTGTATGACTGATTTATTTTCGCCCTTCTTCTTCGTACTCGCGAGCTTTGAAAGTATGTCGGCCCGTGTGTTCTGTTCGCGTGGTACGTGTGTGATTTCTACTCGGTCAAACTTTTTCATATGTTCTCTGACCAAGTTCAAATACTCAATGAGACTGTTGTTTTCTGCCGTGTGATCAACCATGACAGTCAAAAGGTAGTTGAATTTAGCTTTTGTCTCATGTGAATGGAAGACGGGGAAGCAAGTTTCTCACAGACGACGCCACTGATCGTACCTAACCAGAATGGACCGTCACAGCTTGCTCCGAGCAGAACTTGAGAGTGAGGTGGGGGTACTTGTAAGACACTCTGATGCCAATGTAAGTTTCAGAATGAGCAAGCAAGTATGAGAGTAAGAAATGTTCAATACCTGACCCTCTCGAAAGAGAGGATATTTATAGCCCCCAACGTTGGACTAAGGTCTCCTTATTGGGCTGGTCAAGCAGGCCCAAAGTGGAGACTGCCAGGTTTTACGTAAGTAGTGGGGACCCGCACGTGGTCCTCCACCTGGATGACTTCCTCCGCAAGATCAGGAGGATATGGATGCGATCTTCCCGGGGCCACGAAGACTCCGTGATATTCAGAGACGTGGATAGTCAACCCTACGAGGAGGATGCTCGTGAGGTGTTTCTGCTCGTCGTAGAATGCTTCCCGCCAGACGCGAAATCGTGTGAGGAGTTCGACGAGGAGGATCAGAAGGTGTCCTTGGGATCATCCTGGCCGGTGTGCGAGCTCCCTAAGGCTAAATTTTTCTCTCGTATAGTGAGGTCGCTTCCTTACGGGGGAGTGAAACATATTCTGTCCGACGTGGATTGGGCCTCACGTGGAGTTGGGTCAAGGGCAGACCCAGTCTAAAACATCAAATTTAAAAAATAAAATTGTCAACCTCTTTAATAATCTTTTGTTCTTAAGTATTTTAAGAGTTTTTCGTGTAATAATATATAATATGTGATTGTGTGTTTATGAGTGAGATTAATTTTTATTTACAATTCAGTTTTTAGAATTGAGTTAACCTAATCACATTCTTGAAAATAATATTAAAGTTAAGTTTAAAATATAGTGAACTATATGCTATTATGTTTATGTTATCAAATCAGTTACCTATCATTTATTATCAAGTTATCAAACCACCTACTTAAAATTTGATGGACCAACTACAATCAAATTATCAAACTATTTATGTAAAATCGGATAGACCACTTATTATCAAGTTTATTTTAATGGACTAATGAGAACAATTTTTTCCATATAAAAAGGTTTTATGGAATTAAGTTAACCAACCACATTTATCTTTTACTAACAAAATAAGTAAAATTGAGTCATTGGTTTTACATTTGAAACCTTCAAATCATTCATCATTAACTACAAACAATCACAAGCTAGAGGTGTCAATATCCTAGTTCAACTACTATCTTAAAAAAAAATACTCAAATGTTACAATTTCAATTTCTTAAAAAATTAATTTAGATGGAAAAATAAAAAAGTGGCAAGGGAATCAAACAAGAACAAGACTGGTCAAACCTACAGCCAACACAACAGAAGACAAAACAAGTACACACAGTCCATATTCAGAATAATGACTTTGACCGACACGTGTCTGTTTCACATCTAACACAAAAAAACACTTGTCCTTTGACCACCTGTTACTGCCGGTGAAACAACAAGGTTGTTCTTGTTCCACCAATCCTTTCATCCATAAATTCTGATACTGATTGCTCCATCACATAAATCATAAACAAATAAAACAAACACTTATTATTCATTAATTGGTGAGTTCTTCTTCCTTTATTCAATCTCTTTTTTGTTCAGTAAAACTTGAATCAATGTTGCTAAATGCCAAAACTAGTTCATCTTTTCAGTACTTAGTATTTGGATCTTGTAATGTATTTAATATTATTTACTATATCCATTCTTCAACTGAATTATTAATGGTTTTTTATTGTCTGTAGTTCTTGTTTTTCTCTGATTTGTATAATTGCTGGTTTCTAGGTTTATTTACTTTATAAGAAACTCAATTTTTGTTTTACTTTGTAATTAGGAGGGGTACAATGAGTGAACAATTGGGGGTGCTAAAAGTCATTGTTGTGCAAGGAAGAAGGTTGGTGATTAGAGATTTCAAGACAAGTGATCCTTATGTTGTGCTCAAACTAGGGAATCAGGTAACTTTAGTTTGTTTCTCTTGAACACCAGATATTTTGGAGAGGTGAAATGCTTATGATGATCAGAATATTAACTGATTTCATTGATTAAACTGTACCAGACTGCAAAGACCAAGGTCATTAATAGCTGCTTGAATCCTGTTTGGAATGAAGAGCTGAATTTCACTTTGACAGAACCCCTGGGAGTTCTCAATTTGGTGAGTTTCTTCATATTTACAATGCCTAGTTTTTTACTCTATTTTCTTGGAAGGTACTCAAGTTGGTGTATTTTGGTGGCTCACGACCGGTTGTAAGGACGTGTAAGATGGGTTACTGCACATATCTAGAATTTGCCACGGTTAAAACTTATCTAAATAATGTCTCATAAAATCCTTGTCACGGTTAAAACGTTTTTAAACTGGGCCTTTAATTGTTTTGTCATAGTTGAACCGTGACTAATTTATACATGACTTCCCAAAATTTACCATGGCTGTGATGCACATGGATCAATCTTTTATAAGAGAAATGGTATTTTGACACAAATTTTACCATAAAAATCAACCACAATTTGGAAGGTTAACACCATTTCGGGGATGCTATGTGAAATAACATAACAAGGTGTCATAACTCATCAATCATTAAATTAACATAATTAACCATAATATTTGAGTATGAATTAAATTTAATGTATATTATCTATGTTCAAATATACATAGTATATATTACATTTAATTTATACTCAAATATATCCACATGATGATTGTGGTTAATGACATTTGGAATTTTGGTTAATTATATTATATGTACCTTTAATGAGTTTGGTCACCTTATTATATTTATTAACCATTTACTAAACATAATTAACCATGTATCTAAACTGCATTAACTATCAAATTGCTGTCAAATTTGTTTTTACATTTAGTCTCAAAATAACAAACTCTTTTTTGAAACCTAGAGTTCAATGCACTATACATTAAGTTCTTCATGTTATGTGTATATATAACTAAGTTGCATTTTAATATAGGAAGTATTTGATAAAGATCTTTTGAAAGCTGATGACAAGATGGGAAATGCATTTATCAACCTTCAACCACTAGTCTCTGCAGCCAGATTAAAAGATATTTTAAAAGTCTCTTCCGGCGAGACAACATTAAGAAAGGTTATACCTGATACTGATAACTGCCTTGTACGCGAAAGCAGTATCAATTGCGTTAATGGCGCGGTTGTTCAGAATGTTTGGTTAAGGCTTCGTGAAGTCGAATCCGGGGAACTAGAGTTGACACTCAAGTTGACCAAACCTGTTGCTCTTTCAAAATAGTACTGCAGAGAGAGTAGATTTCTAACTAGATTATAGTTGTAACATTTTCTATGTTGTTGTGGCTTGGTTTTGATTGATTGTTTTATAAGTGTATCTATCTAAGAAAAAAATGCGCAATTTAGTGTTTGGTTAGATAAGAGACATTTGGAGCTGCATTTCCAAATGAACAAGTTGTGATTTGTGGCTTTTTGGTCTTTAGGGTGTGTGTTTTGTACTTGTATCAAGAAAAAGAAGCAGTAGAAAATTGAATGAGTATATTAACACTCTCTCTGTCTAGATTTTATACTTATATTTCAGTATTCTGACAATTTTGCACAACAGCCTAAAGACTATGCACGTACAATTGTTCAATCATATCTCAATGTGATCTCGTTATGAGCTTGTTATTTCAAGGACAAAAATATGATAGTCTTTTCCCTTCAAAAAGTATATTTTTGAAAGTGAATTTGGAGATGAAAAAGAATACAATGCTCAAATTCCAAAATGTGTTTTTTTTTTGGAATTTTAGATTTTAGAATGCCAACAGAAAATAGAAATTAAAAAAAAAAAAAACTATAAATAATGTTGTTTTCGGTTTTGAATTTTTTTTTTGTCATTGAAGAAATTATTGAATTGAGTCGCGGACTAAGTCGCTATCTTTAACACGTTTCGCGGCACTGGCTAAAATTATGCAAAAACAGTCGAACAACCACGCGTCCACGCCGCCTCCAGAATAAAACAACTCAGTTCTATAATGTACGATTTTTACTTGCACGATAGATAATCGATATAGAAATACACCATCTGATGGTACTAAAACCATTCACTTTGTACCCATTCGATATCATTAAGTTATCAAACTTTACATGTCATTTTTTGGAGATTGTTTTAGCCCATACAAAGACTTATCTAACTTACATACCTTGTTTTTTTATCCATGGATCACAAACCCTTCTGATTGTTCCATATAGATTTCTTCTTCTAAGTCACTGTTTAAAAAAGTTTTTTTAACATCCATTTGGTGTACTATTAAATTATAAATAACAGCTATTGAAATAAGTACCCTAATGGATGTAATTCTAGTGACTGGAGAGAATGTGTCGAACAAATCTATATTTTTCTTTGTCTAAAACCTTTGACTACAAGGCGGGCCTTGTATTTATCAATAGTTTCATCAGAATTTAGTTTCTTTTTCAAAACCCATTTGCAACTGATTGGTTTGCAACCAGGAGGCAAATCTTCTAAGTGTCAGGTCTTGTTAGATTCTAAAAATTCTATCTCATAATTAATAGCTACTAGTCATAAATATGCATCGAGAGATGACAAGGCTTCTTGAAGATTTATTGGATTTTCATCTACGTTATGAGCCGCATAATCGGACCCATAGTCCTTAGCAACTCTTACCCTTTTACTTTGTCGAAGTTCAGTTTCTACTTCGTTGTTGCTTTCAGTGTTTCTTATCATAGGAATGTGATTCGATTCAGTGCCTCCACTATTTCTCGTTTTGAAAGGAAACTTATCTTCATAGAATTGAACATCATTTGATTCTATGATCACTTTAGCATTTAGGTCTTAACACCTATATGCCTTATTGTTTGTTGTATACCTAATAAATACACATTCATAGGCTCTGCTAGTGAATTTAACTCGCTTCGTATCCAGAATTCTGACATAAGCCAAATAACTCTAAGTTCTTAAATAAGACAAGTTTGGTTGTCTTTTCTTTAATATCTCATAAGGTGATATCTTACTTTTTTCTTGGAAACTCGATTCAGGACATAGCAAACAGTCAACAAAATCCCCCCACCAGTGAGGTGCAACACTAGAATTCAACATAATTGCAATGAGTTCAGTAAGACTATGTTTGGAAGTTTGGAGGAGAGGAGAAGGGAGGGCTTCAATTTATTTTTTAAATATAGAGAAAATTTTTACATTTAAAAAAAAAAAGAGTTTGTTTAGAATGATAAAATAATGTTTATTATTAATGTGTTTTTACTTTTTGAAAAACTATAACAACAAAAATTATATTTGAACAATTTGTCTAAACCCTCAAAAGCCCTCCTCCAATGTAAATTTTGAGTTCCCCAAAATTAGGGGTTTTTGGTGTTATGGAGAAAAACAAACCCTCCAAAATCCTCACAACTAAAACCTTTATACTTTTTTATCCAATCCTTTCTATTTCTCAACGCCCTCCCCCCCCCCCCCCCCCCCCAAACTCCCAAACATATCCTAAGAGTTCTATTTTTTTCTTCTGCTTTACCATTCATTTCAAGATAGTATGGTGCAGTCATTTCATATACAATTTGATGTATAAAATTTATTATAAATTAGAATCATACAGTTTCTCTATCACTACAAATTCTTATTATACCATTTTCAAATTCTTTACAAAAATTTTAAACATATCAATTTCATTCTTCGTAATGGTGTATAAATCTACCCCAATAGATTGACTAAAATTTGTCTTATTTAAAAGAAAACCAGAAACAATATTATTTCTAATCTTAAGAACATGCATAACGCTCTTTAAGATTAAAGTCTTTTTGAAGGTGAAATTTAGCTTCATGTCTATAATTCCAGCAACATTAGTGATGTGGCCATCTCCTAATAACACTTTCTTATCTTTAGTATTCGTGTATGTTTTAAATATAACACGATCATAACAGACACGACGAGAGATGCCGGTGTCTATCCACCAACCATCATATCCATCAACCATGTTGATTTCAATGAATATAGCAATAAACTGCCCATTGGTCAGGTTGACCTGTGCATTAGGGGCAACACCAGGTTCAAACTTACTTCTATATTTCTTAGTCAAATGAATTGATTTTCCATAGTTAACACAAAGGGAAACCAACATCATTTCTTTGAGGTGGTGGTTATTTCCTAGTTGGAGAAATTTGGATCATAGAAGGGTTCTCATTCTTAATTCAGTTCACAATATTACGGTTCTGATTCTTTAATCATTTGCCAAATGGCTTCAGAACTACACCAAATTTCTTTTTGTGGTATGAAACAACCAAGACTTTTTCTTTTTGATATTGTCTCTAAGATTCTTTTTTTTTTAACTCAAGGCGAATAATCAGATTCTCAATAAAAAATTCTTTTGTTTTGTGGTGAAATAAAGTTTTTTTAAAACATTCAAACTATGGGGTAGTTTGTCAATAATAAAAGCAATTTGAAATTGTTCACTTAAACACATACCTTTTGTGATGATCTTTTAAGCAATCTTTTGAATTTTGTAACATTGAGCCTCCCCCAACCTTTCATATTTTCCATTTGATACTTGAAGTAGTGACTAATAACATACTTCTATGCTCTTGCTTCTACGTCATACTTCTTTTTCTAAGTCTCTCAATCTTGTTTTGCAGTATCACATCAATTTTAATTATCATATAGATCATCTACGAGTCTATTCAAAATATGATTTTGTATAGATTTTCATTCTCTTTCTATAAGGTGATTTCTTTCTTATACTGTAAATCGCTCTCTTTAATATGTGCAGCAAATTCAGCTTCAACACTATTAAGTGTTTCTTCTAAATCTCCAGATTTATTACCATTAGTTTATTTGATTGATCCAGAAAGAGTAACAGAATATCATTGATCAGAACGTTAGCAACTTTTTTCAATGTTAAGAACTTCATCTTTTGTTGCCAACGTTTGAAGTGACTATCCTCAAACATGAATAATTTCTCAAAGACAATATCTGCAAAAGTACCGGTAATTTCTTCGGTAGCCATGACAGTTTGATACGTCTTAAAATTGTTGTTTTCGGTTTTGAAATTTTTTTTCCATCAAAGAAATTATCGGGTTGATTCACGGACTAAGTCACTCTCTTTAAGATGTTTCGCGGAACTACCCAAAATTATGCAAAGCAGTCGAACTATCGCGCCGTCTCCAGGATAAAATAACCTAGTTTTATACTGTACAATTTCTACTTGCATGATAGATAATCGATCTATAAATATACCATCTGATGGTACTAAGACCATTAGAATATGGTATAAATACCACATTAGTATATGGTATAATTGTCAGTCGTAATAATTCTCAAACTAATAAAAATTTCAATAATTCTTCAAAGAGAATTCAATGATGGTCATTTGACCACTCAAAAATATTTCTCAAACAAAGAAATTCGAATAGTTCTCTAAAGAGAATCCAAAAATTATACTTGATAATTTCTTAACTTAAATGATGAGAAACTAACATTATTCTCTAAGGATAATTCAAGAAAGTACTCGTAAAGTTCAACGAGTAGAAAGAAATGGAGAGAAGTTGGCGCTTCAACAATTCGAAAGACACAGAGTTATGAGAGTGAGGAGTTTTTAGTGTAGTTTTGGAATGAAACAAGTGATTTCCTTATATAATAAAATAAACTAGCTAATATTTCCATACTAAGAAATTTGGGACTAAGGAGTTTTTTCAACCAAAAAATTATTCTAACAATGTGGGACTTGAGAAATTTTTAAATTCAACATATTGAAACATGGACATGTTCCAAAAAATAATTATCAAAAGCTACAATGATAATATCTATAACATGTACGAGATAAAAGTATGAATGTGACAACCCATATCAAATAAAAGTTATCTGAGACTTTAAGATTTGTTTAAGATTAGAGTTATCCCACACGATGAGGTGAGAAGTTGTGTTGGGTGGTTTTCTCTATTTGTTAGAGATTGATCTATTTGTGTATGATAATGGAAATGTATTTATAGCTTCCAAGGGGTATTCTCACGGGTGTAAAAAATATTCCTAGAGTATAACAACCTTCACGGGAGTGAATGGTTGATACCCAAAAATTTAGAAGATGCAGATAACCCACGACTTCCTAGGTACCTACTGTTGACACAACATACGTTCCTCTTATGATCATGCATTATGGACGGAGAAACGAGAAGTTGGGAGACGAATTTAGATAAGGAGCAATCAAACCGAATGAAGGACACTCGAACTAAAATGGGGGCAACTCAGGAAGGCCAATGCGTACGCTTCTTGCCCATGTCCCAAGACTTCCATCAATTATTCCACTATACAATTGCTCAAGGACGAGGAGTCGTAGAGGCTAAAATTATTTAACCTTTCAATTTTAAACCTTCTAGAGGATCCTGATCGAGGCACTTACCCCTTCCCTTAGGTGAGGATTAGTCGTCACTCTTCTGACAAGTTTTAATCGAGTCCTTAAAGCAAGAATTTGTTGAGTCTATATGACGAGACTTTGTTGAGTCCTTCAGGAGAGACATGATTGAGTCTCTCAAGTAAGACTTCGTTGAGCCCCTCTGACGATTTTTTTTAGTCCCTCTGACGAGTATCATCTTATTCTCTTCGGTGGGAAGCGCCCCCCAGTGTGAGAAAGGAACCACATCAACAAATACATGATCCAGACCACCCTTGATGATAAAGGTGAAAATGATATACAATGTCTCTTTATCTACCCATATGGCTGAGTTGTCTTTTGTTATGTCCCAAGCTCTTAGACGAGAGTAATCCATTTTAAAAGTTTTGCTAACACATAAAAATAAACGACCATAAGTGGGAGCACAAGGTTGGTATAAAATTAAGTTTTGTGTATCATTGTCAAAAGTCATCTATGGCGAGGGATTTCGTCAAGTGCAAGATAGGGAGGGCCAGAAACCTTAACATCTTTCCAGAATAGATATCACCACCCCATGTCTACCATCGATGACGAGTTTCCCCTTCGAAATTCTCTTCTACAGAAAACTTAGTGAAGTAAACTAATGTAGAAAGAAATAATGGTTTTGACGTGTTACCTTGAAATAAATGAACTTGAAAACTTGCACATTGAGTGATCTTTCATAAGAGGTGGCGCAAATAGGTTGAAGTAAAAACCAAACCAAGGATATTGACAAAGATTAAAGAAGTTGTAAACATAGAAGAAGAGTTCTTAATATCCATATATATATATATATATATATATATATATATATATATATATATATATATATATATATATATATATATATATATATATATATATATATATATATATATATATATATATATATATATATATATATATATATATATATATATATATATATATATATATATATACACTTTACCCCCTTGCAATAGTAGCGAGTTTTGATTTACCCCCTATTAAAAAAAATTATTTATGTCCCTTAACAAATATAGATTCGTAAACAGAAAACCCTGTACCCCAAGATTCCCTATGAGTTTCATATGTGGCATTAGATTCTTTGCTGACTGTGTTATTAAAAGCCATGCTGGAATGTTTGTGTCTATTACAAATATTTAGTCTTCTGATTAACCCCCTGGAAAATCTAGGGTTCAATATCAAACAAAATTAGTAAGCTCACCATGGGGAAGAAATTAGCAGCGAAGAAGAATAAGCACTCCAAGAAGGCAAAACACTCAAGACAACTGAAGAAGCACGAGGAATGATGTGCTTCTGTTGATGCTGATAAGGTATGTTCTTTCAGTTGTTTGTTCGTTTAGTGCTACATACAGTGAAATCTTAGTTTTGGAATGTTTGCCCAAATGTTTTCAGAATAAGCATATGTTCATTGGTGTGTTCCATCACGGTGGTGAGTTTGTAATGTTGAACAATTGGGTTACGATTTACAGAGGGGGTGTAAGTACTTTAGTTTCAGATCTCCACTTGGATCAGTTTACAATGCTTAGCATCCATGGGTTGGTTACCGGTTGGGGTTACAAGCAGGGAACTTATAGAACATGGACTTTAATTCGTGAAATAGTTGAAAATTATTTCTAGATTAGGAAGGAAGATGACTGTTATGATTTCGCTGCATACGTGTGTGTGACCCAACTAGATGGGGAAATTTTCATGGAGCATGATGTTACTCATATTGGAGCCTCATTAAGTAGTCCAAGGTGTGTCAATGAGAATGTTGAGACGGGGGGATGTGATGACAATTTCGTAGAAGGGTTGGGTGATAGTGAGAAAGAATGGGCCACTGCTATTATAGATGGTTTTGAAGGGATTGATGTAACTAAACCCATCAATGAGAGCCCTTCTGTTGCTAAATTTATGAGTGGGTCTAAACAGAAAAGTTGTAAGGATGAAGAGTATGTGAGTGATGAGCTGGATAGCTCTGACCCAGATTTATCTGATAGTGATAAAGGGAAAGTGCCAAAGTTTTAAAAGTTTAGGAAAGAGCATTTAAATAAGGATTTTAAATTTCAGTGGGGTATGTAATTCAACTCCCTAAATGATTTTAGATATGTCATCCGTGAGTGGTCAGTATTAAATGGGAGGGAAATTACGTTTGTGAGAAATGAAAGTGACAAAGTAAGGGTATATGCAGAGCCAATATGGGTTTTTAATGTTGTGCTCCAAAATGGGCCATAAGCTCACTTATGCTATAAAAACCATAGTTGCCAAACACACATGTGCTAGGGTTTTAGACAACAAATCTGCAAGTTCTAGTTGGGTGGCTAAGACAGTGTTGAAGAAAATGTAAACCTCTGATAATGTCAAGATATGTGATATAATTCAAGACTTGAGGATAAATTATTTTGTGGGCATCACGGTGGGTAGGGAATGGAAGGATAAACTCATAGCCAAGAAGATGCTTGAAGGGGATGCAGACAAACAGTATGCAAATTTAAGGAGATATACTGCATAATTACATAGAGTGAATCCTGGGAATAGTTTGAGTATTAGTTTAGAAAGACTAAGTCCATCTATGCAGCCAAGGTTTGGTTCCTTTTATTTTTGCTTTGATGGTTGTAAAAACGGTTTCATTAATGTTTGTAGACCCTTTGTTGGGGTGGATGGCTGTCATATAAAAACAAATTATGGGGGTCAGTTATTAATTGCTGTGGGTAGGGACCCAAATGATCAGTATTTTTCTTTGGCCTTTGGGGTGGTTGAGACTGAAACTAGAGAAAGCTGAAGGTGGTTTCTTGATCTGTTGATGATAGATGTAGGCCAGGACAAGAGATTCGTGTTTATATCTGATCAAGAAAAGGTATACATTTTTTGTCAATAAGTTACATGTTATGCAGGTTTTACTTTGCACTGATGTTATGCAAGTTTTACTTTGCACTGATGTTATACAGGTTTTACTTTGCATTGATGTTATGCAGGTTTTACTTTGGACTGATATTATGCAATGTTTCAGGGCTTGGTAGTTGTGTTTGAGGAGATGTCTTAAAGGATAGAGCATAGGTTGTGTTTAAGGCATCTTTATGCAAATTTCAAGAAAAGGTTTGGAGGTCAAGATTTTATTAGAGATCTAATGATGGGGGTTGCAAAGTCTACATACTATCAGGCATGGTTACAAAAGATGAATGAGCTGAAGCTGACATATCACAATGCTTGGACTTGGTTGATGGGTGTTCCTCCAAAGTTTTAGTGTAAGCATGCTTTCAATTTCTACCCTAAGTGTGATGTTCTTATGAACAATATTTTTGAGTCCTTTAATGCCACCATATTAAGTGTTAGGGATAAACCAATTTTAACAATGTGTGAGTAGATTAAGAAGTATTTAATGAACAAATGCTCTACTTCTGCCATGAAGCTTAAAAAATGGCCTCATAAGGTTATGCCAATTCCTAGAAAAAGACTTGATAATGATGAATTTTAAGATGTGTTTTGATAGGATTATTGGAAGATTAGAAGTAGTGAGAATCTTAGAAGTTAAGGTGTAGGGGTGTGTGGCTAAAAGTGTAGAGACATGGGGTGAATGGAGAATATTAGTATCATTGTTATTATTATTATTATATTTACTATTGCTATTATATGAGATAAATAATAATTATAATATTAATAATTAAATAATTAGATTAATCTAGTAATAAGAAGATGGGTATGATGGGGATATCTATATTAGGAGTCTAAAAGAGAGAAGAGGTTTTGGTTATTATGATCGACAATAGAAAACGAGAGAAGAAGCAGAAGAGAGAAGAAGAGGAAGAGCATTAGGAATATAGAGTAAGGGATTTCAACGTAGAGATTTTGAATCGTCAATCCAAGGTAAGGATTGGGTTCTGACTCTCTAATAGGTGGTATAATTGTGGGCAGATGAAGGTTTGATTGTTGGGTGTAGATTAATTGTTAGATTGATTGTGGTAATTAGTTGTAATTGATGAAATTTATGTGATGTTTATGTTATAATTGTGTCATATAATGTGTGTTGATGATTACAAACAACCGATGTGTTTAGGTATGTCTTAAAAGTGGTTTTTAGATGAAAATAATGAAATTTCGTAGTAGAAAATTGTAGTTTTTGGGGCTGTCAGAGTTGGGTACCCGGGTACCCAGTTATGGTAACCGGTTACTATAGTAAATTTTGGAAAAAATAAGCTATTGTACTACGCAGTAACCGGTTACCATAACTGGGTAACCGGTTACCGCTGAAGTTGACAAATTTTTTGAAAACTTTAAAAAATCATAACTTTCACCTGGGTGTCCGTTTGATGCACCATTTGTATCATTGAAAAGCTAAAAACATTTTATACAATATGCTAATAATTTTGATAACAGTAGGTGAATTATTTTTGGGTTGGAGGGTTATGCCTTGGGTGTCAGTGTCAGTTGATGTAAGTTGTTATTGTTGGTAAATTTTGTAAAACTTCAAAAATTTATAACTCAAGTTCCGGGTATCCGATTAACGCGTAGTTCGAATCGTTGGAATACTATATTGACTTACTTTCTCTTAAAAAAATTCAGTACCATAATTCCAGCTATTTAAGGCACGGTTGGGTGTCTCATACTGTTAACTTATGTCGTTTTGGTGAAATGTAGGCAAATACTTTGTATAGTAGATTAATTGAGATTGTCCTATTTTAATAATGAATTGTTGTTGTCGTGAAATTAATCATGAGGATTTTGGTGTTGATGTGATGTGATATTTTCTATCTTATGATGATTACCTTGGTGAAGGCTTATGCCTTGTGTGTTAATGTTGTATGAAGTGTGATGCATATTGTTGTGATTGAACGTGATGATGTTGTACGAATGATGTATGAATGGATTGCATAATATATTGCAATATGGTGAGGATGTTGTTGTTGGCTTGGAATTTTCATGATGTTGATGGTTATGCTTGTGATTGCATAATTTTGGTTGTGGCATGTCACATTTCATACATCGTTGAAGGCTTATGCTCTGGCCTGTATTGGTAAGTTATTGAGGGCTTATGCTCTGGCCTGTATTAGAAACTTGTTGAGGGCTTATGCTTTGTCCTGTATTGGCAACTTGTTGAGGGCTTATGCCCTGGCCTTATATGTCAATTTGTTGGGAGAGGGCTTATGCCCTGATGGTACCACATGCATCTTGTATCAGAGTCAGTTGCACTGCATTTGTTGAATTATTTAATTGTATAATTGTTGAGTTGAATGTCTGATGATTATCGAACTTAAAATCTTGTATAATATACTTGTTGTTTACTCATGATTATATGACTAATTATATTGTCATGATATCTCACCCTTATTGTTTGAATGCTGCCTCTACGTGGGTAACATGTAGATAACCAGGAGTAGTGCGAAGTCACGGAGTCTAAAAGCGGTTGCTCTTCTTATTTTGAGTTAGTGTCATTGCTTTGATACGTAACACCGGGGGGGATGAATGTTTAATTGTTTTATTTAATTGATGTTTTTATTTTGGATTATTGTGGGAGTACTATAGACTCTATTTTTATTTGATTAAAAATGTTATTTTGCAATGAGTTAATGATGTTGAAAACAATTTATGAATTTCTTTCTGCTGCATTAATAAAGTTAAAGTTTGAAGACTATGTTGAAATATTGTCGATTCATCTGAAATATGTGTTATATATTCGTTTAATTATAATTGAGCAAAGTTTGAATATGTTGAATGATGTAACATCCTATTCTGGGAGTTTTATTTTACTCTAATTTTTATTAAAATTATCGTTGGGGAAATAAGGTGTTATAAGTCACACTTCTAATATTCCTATTGATACAACATGCCTATTGTACTACATGATTAAGGGTTAGCAAATTGATGTGGCTCATGTTATATCTAATGAGATTTGAAAAATAACAATCAGTGGACATTCTCATGGTAATACCGCGATGACTCTTGGATTTCCCGCTCTTATTACGGGGCTGTGTAGGAAAGCGGGGGTTGATATTCCAGATGTTGCTACCAAGAGGATCAGTAATGTTGTGAATGAGGATTATGTTCTTCGACATTGTGTGTCGAAGTTGACCATTGAGGCAACCCCTCAACCTCATGCGCACGCTCCTCTGGCAGGTCCGGTTCGGTATAATGAGCAACAAGCATGTGTTTACAACTGGAAGATGATAGAGGCTCAGATGAGAGCTTCTTTCTTCATTCATGATTCTATACAGATGTTATATCATCATCAGGTTGCACCAAAGGAGGTTCTGACTTTTCTGACTCGGGAGGAGTTTTCTGCTTATGCAAATTACCCCGTGGATAGGTCATTCTTCCAAGAGGGGGAAACAACTAATGATGCGAGTGGTGATGAAGAGCAAGAAGATGAAGAAGTTGTGGGGAGAGATGACGAGTTAAGCAGTTGACTTGGCGGGGATTGGTTTGTCGTGATTATTATTATTATGTTTTATGTTTTATTTAATTTTTTGTTTTTAATTTTCAGACTATTATTTTGATGTTGTTCCATCCTTTTAAGGATGATTTTTTATGGTGTATTGTGGTTGTACTTTGGTTCCATCCTTTAAAGGATGTGTGGTGATACTTTTGGAGACATTTTATGCCATAAATGCTTTTGGTACACCACTTTGAGGTGTTCTTTGGATTTTTAACTTTAAGGCATTACATTAGTAAGTTTAAATTGTGTATAGAGTTGGTTAGTTTGTTTTAAATTTCTTTTTAGAAAAAAAAAAGCAAAAGCTTGATGTTTTGATCCATAGTTTGACAACTTTGAAGGAACCAAGTGAACTTGTACAAATGCGGTTCAACTTGCAATTGAGTGGTGATGATATAAATTAAATTATAGTAACAACTTCAAGGTACATGTTTATTGCTTTATAAGCTTAGCATAAATATGAAACTTGTGGTATGTGCATAATGTTATACCTTTAATTCTTCTACAATACTTGTCAATTGTGAATCACTTTAGAACTTAGCCTTGTGTGAGGTTGCTTTTCATTATGCATTAAAATGCGGGAAACCAACATTCTTGTTAACTCGATCTTATTATGTTTAATCATGCATGTGTGTTGATGCGTGAAATTTGGAAAATGATCAAAGACATTTCTTGTTTTATTTTGAGAAAAACCACTTAAACCAAATGAATAATCAATCTACCTTGAGAATGAGTGATCACTTGTTAGCCCTTATTGAGTCTTTCTATCAAGATTCTTGTGATGGTTAAATTGTGTAAATATTGAAAATGAATAACAAATTCATCATTAAGTTTTTAGTAAGGATCTTGATTTTTGTTTGAGAAATTTGTGAATCCTCAACCTCAATGTGGTTGCTTTTATTTTTCCTTTGCCTTAGTGTATGGGAATATTCTTGCTACTATGTTGGATTGTATTCAAAGTTGGGGAGAAATATGTAGGTTGTTTGTTGAGAAAGAAAAGTGGTTGAAAGAAAAAGAAAAGAAAAAGTGAAAAAATGATTGAGAAAAAGAATCAATGAAATTGAGATCTTAAAATGAAAAAGAATTGAAAAGTCAAGGGCATAAATTGTGCTGGCATAACAGCTCATGGTAGTATGTTATATCTAAGAAAAGAATACAAGAGGGATAAAAATGTTTGAATTGTGTATTGGTGTAAACATTGAATGTTCTCATGCATTAGGAAATTTAGTTTTAATTACCTTGAGAAACATCCCTTCATTATAACTAAGTCAAATTACAACCCTTTCAATGCATTGTGATTCTTGCTTAGCGCGTTTGATGCTTTTTGTATGATGAATGCATGATTTAATCCAGATATTGGCATGATTGTTGGATGAGTGAAAAAGCCTTTTTATTGTTTATCATCCATTGATGAGTGTGTGTTTAGGTGTGATTCATTTTTGAGTTGTATTATTTTAGAAATTTTGATATTTATTTTGCACTTAATCATTGTTTCATGCTTATGATTTTGATTTAGTTAGTGGTAAGCATTATCTTATTTGTTCTTGTTCATCGAAGCATTGGAGCTTTGGGCAAGCTAGAGCCAAGAGTGTGGTGCAACAAGTCAAAAATTAAAGATTTTTCAGGCTAGCGCGCTAAGCGTAATTTGCAGCGCGCTATGAAGATTTGCATATTTGGTAGAATGTCATTTTTGGGCCCGCTAAGCGGCCTCGTCCCGCTTAGCATGGTCCACTGAATCAGGAAAATATATTTTCGTTGAGCCCGTTTAGCGCACTCGGGCCGCTTAGCGGGACTCACTTTTTGGGCACTTGTATAAGTAGCATTTTTTGTGATATTTTGGAAAACAACTCTTATCAAACACACAAAAATCAGATATTTAGGTCTAAGAAATACTTTTTATCATTTGTAACTCAAGATCAAAGATTTCTACCTTAAATCTTTTATTTCTACTTTATGTTCATCAAGCTTTCTACTTTACTTGTTGATCAAATTACCATGGTGATGGGTAGCTAAATCCATATTTGTGTAAGATTAGAGGTAGATAATCTTCATCTTTGTATGTATTAGCTTGATATTTTGTATGTGAACATGTTGATGATAAATATATGGTGAAAACTCTTGTTTTATGGTTTATATTTGAGTTGATCATTATTGAGAAGTATGTTCATCTCTTGACCTAGGTTTTCACTTATCAATGAGCAATTTCTAGACATAGTTTTGTTAGTTGATATTCACTAATATTGAGCTTTTAAAGTTATCAAATTGATAGTTAGGTAGAGAGATCATCTAAGGATCAATTTGATAAAGCTCGCAATTTGTTTTAGAGATGAAACATCTTGAGAGGATATGTGATTATGTTTATTGTTAATGAGTTCACATACTTTATAGAAAAAATACGTCCGAAAGAGATTATCGAGCCCTAATCTTGACACACTTTTACCAAACATTTAAAACCGAAACTTTCTTTTACCTATACTTGATACTTTACATGAAATCGACATTTTCCGTTACTAAAATAAAAACCAAACCCTTTTATGAAACTTAAGCTTAAAACAATTATAACCGTAGAACGAAGGTAATATCACACCAATCTCTGAAAAATAATAATTAAAATACTTGCCATGTAAAGTGTTTTCAACACCCTATGATCCACAATAATAAATATTGGAAAGTGCAAACTGCACCATCAACAATCAAGATCTTACTTTAAATTGTTCAAAATTCTTGAATACTCTAGTACATGAAAGCATCATTGTTTACAGACATAGGGCCATACGTCGAGGTTCTCCTTATAAATGTTGCTAATCACGAGAGAAATGTTTAATGCGCATGTTCCCAATATTATTGATGTCCCTTCAAAGCCGGAATAAAGACATGCATGTCAAACCCTTATTTTACAAGTATGAATTAAGGCTTAGGAAGAAACTGTTATGGACCGCTCGTAAGGCTCATGATGAAAGGCCCAATAACAAACATCACACGGAAAGACGCACAAAACAAGTGAGATATAAAAATTTTATATTCATAAAAGTGCTTACAAATTGTGTATCCCATGAGCTTATTGATGTTAAATCGTTTAGACATCTTATACCTTGGCACTTCATTTGAAAAATTCAAGTACCACCAAAGATTTGAAACATGATATGAAGAGTATGTAGAAATTGCATCTCTATTCAACATAGACTTCAATATAAAGTCATAATTTGTCCCAATATTATGTGTTATGTGATAATGATACATAAGATTTTTTTCATATTCTTTGTGAGAACAACGACAATAGGGTCGATGCTACTACAACCTTTTTCAACATAATTCAAAGTTTGTCTAAAGTGAATTACTATCTTTTTGCTACTATTATTTAGAGTATTCAAAAGCAAAGAAACAACAAGATTTGGAACAATATTATCGATCAATAAATGACATTTCTTAATAAAGCGTACAAGTTATTCCAATCCTAGCAAACTCCTTAAGAATGCAAAACAATATCTCCTCACATTAATCAACTTACTTCTTGTGATAAATATTTTGCAATGGCATCATCTTCATCAATGAGCGCTTTGAAGCTAAAGGCGGTGTCAGCAGCAAACCCTAACGACACCGCAACAAAGGCTGAGACGGTGGATCTCGGAAACGGAAGCGACGTCGTTTTCATTCAGAGGCTAATACCTTCGGAACAATCATGGAAATGGTTCCATTACCTCGATAAGCACGTCCCATGGACCCGACCCACCATTCGCGTCTTCGGTAAATCATTCCTCCAGGTCTCCCTCTCTTCATTTCAACCCGTTCCAAATTCTGGGTTCCCTAAAAAATTTCATCTTTCTCTTCATTCACCCTTCAAATCAATGCTCCTAACTATTAATCCCAATTTGAATTTTTTTTGTTGTTATGTAATTATATGCAGCCTCGAGACACATGTTATGTTGCAACTTCAGGATTGACTCAGTTGAGTTATAGTGGATATCAGCCACATGCATATTCATGGGATGATTATCCACCACTTAAAGACATCTTGGATGCTGTAAGGATTGTTTGTTAATGAGTTTTTCACTTGTGTTTGTTGATACTGACTCTTTCTGCATATGTTATGCATAGCCGGTCCTAAGACCAGATAAAAGGAGAGGGTTGTGTTACATAGTTGACATCTAACGTAAAACTTTGTCGAATCTCATTGACATGAGTCAGGTACGAAATAATGTGAATGCTAGGTCGTTGCCTGCAAGCGTCAGGTACGAAATAATGTGAATGCTAGATCGTTGCCTGTAAGCAACACGCTGTATGGCTCAAGGACAATGTTAAAAATGCAAGGGCCACTGCATCGCCGCCTGGATGGAGTGAAAAATTAGCCACCCCACTTAGTGGAATAAGGCTTGGTTGTTGTTGTTTGTTGATGTTTAATGACACCAGTTTGGATTAGCTTTCAGTTTATAGGAATTTCGCTATCAAAATAAGTTAAGGTTTTTTGCATAGAAATAAGTTATTTTGAGCCTGTTGAAGTTTATAGAGAAGCTAAATGAAAGTGCTTTTGAAATTGAGATGTAGAAGCTAACACTTTAGTTAAGAGTCTCTTTGGATTGACTTATTTGAGTTTATTTACTAATACAAACACGTGTGAAACTATTTGGAAGAGCTTATAGAAACAATTATGACGTGTCCATAAATTATTTTCAGCTTTTTTCTAGAAGCTCTGCAGAATAGCTTATAAAACAGCTTATATAAAAACAACTCGAATACATTTTATCTTGTGTTATAGAAATAGTTTATATATAAGCACTTATGTGATAAGTTTTATACTATAAGCACTAAATTAAGTTGTTTATCCAAACAAGGTTTTTTTTTGTAAGATTTTCTTTGAATTAGTTTTTTTACTTTTTCTCAAGTGTTTCTTGATAGGTTTATCCAAACAAACTATTAATATTTCCTTTTACTTGTTTCTGAAGGTACATAAAGCTCTACCTGGAAGTAGTTTTAATAGCTTACTCTTGAATAGGTATAAGGGTGGTAATGACTATGTTGGTTGGCATGCCGACGATGAGAAGCTATATGGACCAACTCCTGAAATTGCTTCTCTATCTCTCGGATGTGACCGCGACTTTGTTTTGAAGAAGAAGCCATCTAAAGAATCTCGCGGTATGGTTTCTTCTCTAACCTCTAACTAGAGTTAAATTATCACTGCACTTCTTTCTATGTGGATGTGTAATCCGACAGTGTTATTGAACATATTATCATTTGGTGTGGATTTTCAGATGGAAGTGATGAACCTGCGAGCAAGCGATTAAAGAAGAGTGGCCGTGATGATCAACATTCTTTTAGGCTTAAGCATGGATCCCTTTTGGTGATGAGAGGCTACACACAGCGAGATTGGATTCACTCTGTACCAAAGCGTGCAAAAGCGGAAGCAACACGCATTAATCTCACCTTTAGGCGAGTTTTTTGACTGGCTTGGGATAAAGGCCACTTTTCAGTAGATGCTTATGCATTGTTGTAATCTGCATCCTGCAATACAGGTGGAATATTTGTCTTGTTTCTGTCAAGTATATATGGAATGGTTTAAGAAGTTTGGAACACAATTTCTATCTACGGTGAACACGCTGTAGACGGGTGATTGGATACATTGAACTAGTTAGACAGAGATGTTGAAATGTGATCTCAAGTACACATTTGAAACAACTTATAAGAAAACTAAGTAAACCATTGCATACAACTATGTTTCACAAATGTTTTCAAACTAAGATTTAGATTGTTAGCTGAAATTCAAATCTACAAATCTCTATTTGTGTTTGTATGTTATATTTGCAATCTTTAACTAGGGTGATAACTTCCGGAAGAGTTACCATCTGAAAAATCATTCATGCTGACTAGAGTTAGAGAGAGAAACTCTGACTTCTCTCTAACTTTTGTTCTTCGTCCATTATCTTCATCTTCATACATCATTTTCCAACATGCAATTCAAATATTCACCTCTGCATAACCATCTATGTTAGAACCTTGCATGCATCAACTCGTTCACCAAATATTTGCATTTTTCTGAGAAAATAAATCTTCATGTTTCTTCTCTTGATATGGATTATGAGTGCATCAACTTGAATCCATACTTCTCTCCCTGCATATTTACCCTTGCTTTATGATATTACAAGTGAACTAACTTGAGGTCATATCATATTTTCTTGCATTTATTAACATTCATATTCATGTTAATCTTCTCATGCATTGCACTGTC